>CM069133.1:24129235-24159235 GCA_035221665.1 Okamejei kenojei
CCCATCCATGTATCCGTCTATTAATTCAGTGCACTTCAGAATAACTCCCATAAGCTTTCATGTTTACTGTACTTATTTAATTACAGACGAGCTACTTACTGTTGAATTCATATAAATAAAATAAAAGAGAGATTTTCAAGAGAAAGTTAGATTTAGGTCTTGGGGCTGGGAATCAAGGGATTTGGGGAAATAGCCGGAACGGGGTACTGATTTTGGATGATCACCCATAATCATATTGAATGGCGGTGCTGGTTCAAAGGGCCGAATGGCCTACTCCTGCATCTATTTTCTATGTTTCTAAAACAAATTGACTAAATATCCTCATAAAACCACTCAGGCAGCAATCACCAGTTGGTTGACAATAATCCATGAGAATAACCCTTGAAGTCATAATCATTACAACAATGAGAGGATCAATGTTTTCTTGCACCTTCTCGAAAAGAAATTGGCTCCCACAGTGCTCTGATTGTTCTCATTTACTCCATTACTTCAAAGCATTCTGTTCTCATTCTTTACCCAATTTTCTGATGTTTTCTGATGATTATTTCATTAAAAAATAACTTTGATGTGGAAGAAAATTAAAGCCAATTGTTGGTTTAGTTCATATGATCATAAAAAGCAAAATTAA
Source organism: Okamejei kenojei (assembly GCA_035221665.1). Classification (NCBI taxonomy): domain Eukaryota; kingdom Metazoa; phylum Chordata; class Chondrichthyes; order Rajiformes; family Rajidae; genus Okamejei; species Okamejei kenojei. Next base: position 24,129,864 of record CM069133.1, read on the forward strand.
TATTAATTTCCTTCAACTTCATCCATCATTTGCTGTTTGTTTTACGGGAACAGTAGCATAGTGGCTATGTTACTAAAACTTGTAAAATCAGGAGCCAGGAGTAATGATCCAGAGACATAAGTTCAAATCCCACTATGGCAGCTGGACAATTTAAATTTTGCTCATTAAATAAATCTGGAATAAAATTGCTGGTGTCAGTAAGGTGACCATGAACTAACCAGATTGTCATAAAAACCCATCTGGTTCACCAGTGTCTAGTGGAGAAAATATATTAGTCTTAGTCAACTCAAGTTTACTGTCATATGCATAAGTACAGTGAGGTAGAGGCACAATGAAACAACATAACAAAAACATGAATTGTACATAAAACACACAAATTCTGCAAGATAGTAAAATAAGTCAGTCAAAGAAGAGTGCCTATTGTACAAGTCTGAGGTCAGTCACGTGAAAGCCATTGGTGTTAGCTGAGTGTAAATAGAAACTCATTGCTAGACCGTTTCGTTTTGGTTATCTTGGCAGTGAATTTGTATGATTTTGTGGTGATCTAGTACATCTCCAGTGCTTTGAGGCAGATGGTGTAGGTTATCCTCATCTCTGCCATATACAGGGGTGGGAGGATTACTGCTGCCAAGCAGACCATGAGTTTTGAAGTAGAATTCAGCTCTTGATCTTGAAACACCCTTTTCCTCAGAAGCCCTAAGAATGTGCTGGAAGCAATTGTGAAATTCATCCCTGATGTCTGCCAGTCCCAATGCAGATCGGGATCAAGCAAGGCTGTGACATTGCTTCAACAACTTTCACTACCTTTCTCCACATAATTATTCACCATATCTCCATCTAGCTTAGAGTTGAACCAACCTACAGAGTTCATGGGGAACTATTCAACCTACATTGCACCATTGCAGTATCAAGGTCACTCTAACCTCAGCTACTGATATGCAGTACACAGACAATGCTTGCATATGCACATATTTGGAGGCTATGCTCCAAATCATTGTTGATTCATTTATTAAAGTGTACGGGGAAAATGAACCTTACACTGCACATCTGAATCATTCTCTACTAAACTGCCTCTGCTGCACTTCAACAATCAAAGACCATGCCAAAACATAGGAAAATGTGGACTACATTTTATATATCTTTGAGTGAAGGCTAACATTGACCAAGACTGAACACAATGCATTTTAGCCTCAACTGATACTAGTGGAATTCTCTGCCACAGATGGCAGTGGAGGCCAATTCACTGGATGTTTTCAAGAGAGAGTTAGATATAGCTCTTAGGGCAAACAGAATCAAGGGATATGGGGAGAAAGTAGGAACAGGGTACTGATCAGTCATGATCATATTGAATGGCTCGAAGGGCTGAATGGCCTATTCCTGCGCCTATTTTCTATGTTTCTATGTTGTTCTCCCGCACCGCACAGATCATTCATGCATTTCATCAGCCAAATGATTTCTAACCTGCTACCCTTTGGATAAGATGTTAATATCTTTCTTATTCTCTTATTTGGATGTTTACATTCCATTACACTACAAAACAAATAAAGCAGAAAATATTACTACCATATTTCGTTAGAAGTTCTCCCTTAACTATTATTACACATATATGCTATCTTTTCATCTCAATGATGTTTATAGAGTCAGAGAAAATTTATGAAATATAGAAGATATTCAACTCATTTTATCAGAACTGGACGAAGAAAGGCTACCCATCCAGTACCAGGTCCACATCTCAGTAGATCACAAATATTCCAGTCCTTTTTAAATGTGATGAGTCTTTCTGCCTTTAACATCATTTAAAGCATGAGTTCTAGTCTCCTACCTTCCTCTGGGTGAAATATATCTCCACATATCTCTTCTGCATATTAAGTCAACTACCTTAAGTAAATGCTTCCCGGTTAATAAATCCTATGTAAAGGAAAAGTGTATCTCATAGAGTCATAATGATACAGTGTGGAAACAGGCCCTTTGGCCCAACTTACCCACACCGGCCAACAATGTCCCAGCTACACTAGTCCCACTTGCTTGCGCTTGGTCCAAATCTCTCCAAACCTGTCCTATTCATTAGTACCTGTCTAACTGTTTCTCAATTACCTCCTCTGGTAGCTTGTTCCATATATCCACCACCCTATTTTATTCAGGCTCCTCATAATTTTACACTCCTCATTTAACCCTTCCACCCGCCAACTCTGTTCCAATGAAAATAATTCTAGCTTATATAATTTTTCTTCATAGCTAAAATTCTCCAGCCCACAACATCTTTGTAAATATGCTCTACACCGTCACCATTGCAATTCCATCTTTCCTTTTGCTGTGGCCTTCCGTTTGTGTATTTATAACCTAAGTAATTTTGTTTTATTGGCACACCACCCAATATCCTGCTATTCATTGTACATTCTCTTGCCTTTTTGTGCATCTTCAAAACCATTATCTCACACTTCTCTGGATTAAATTCCATTTGCTACTTTGCTGCCCAACCATACACCGATTTTTGCATCATCAGCAAACATGGGTATTGTAACCCTCACCTTTAGATCTAAAATATTAATATATATTACAAAATTGGAAGGCATCAGGTACCGAGTCCCATAGAATTCCTATGATAATAACTACAAAGATACCCCTAAGGTAACTTTTTATCCTCTGCCTACCATTTAGAACCTTGCTAAAATCTATGAAGGCTACAATAAAAGCATTGCCCGTATCAATCAGGGATAGTCAGCATAGCTTTGTTCAGAGAAGATTCTGTATGACTACAATTTTATTTTCGTTTTTGAGGAGATGACTAGATGTGACGTTGAGGGTAGAGCTGTTGATGCAGTCTAAATGAACTTGTAAAGGTTTAGACAAGTCCCAAACATGGAAGATTGGACCAATAGGTAAGACCCCATGAGATCCAGGACAATTTGGCAAGTTGTATTCAAAATCTGCTTGGTTATTGAAGACAGAGGCTGGTGGTTGATGATTGCTACTGAGATTGGAACCATATAACCAATAGTATACCATGGGATCAGTACTGGGACCCTTGCTGTTTGTTATAAAAAGTAAAGATCCGAATGTGTATGCGTGAGGCATGTTTATTGAGTTACAGATGACATGAAGATTGATGGCAAAAAGTATATAGAGTAGGTCTTTGGCAATGGAATGATATTGATCAAATACTAATTGGGGCAGTGAAATGGCAGATACATTTTAATACTAAAAAATAAGAGGTGTTACATTTTGGGGGAATGAACAAGTCTGAGAATCCCAATGAATGGTAGACCCTAGGAAGTGCTGAGGTACATATGGATCTTGTCATACAAGTCTAAGGATCCTGATGGCAGCAACACAGGTAGATAAAATGGTTAAGTAGGCATATGGGACACATCATTTCATTAACTGTGCATAGAATATAAGAGCAGGGAGGGTATGATACAACTGTATAAAACATTAGTTAGGCCATATCTGAAATACTCTATGCAATTCTGCTCGTCCCACAATAGTTTAAATTAATCAGCCTGTCAGTTCTTCCCTTTTAAAATAGTGGTACATGGTTATGATACTGTTCAATATTAGAATAAAAGCTGGATATTTAGCACAAGACATATATAGTAGTTGTTAAATATATCAAATAATATAGATACGTTCTTTGCTATTGTTCAGCCTTGATAGATGCCATCTGAGGTGAGAGAAAATTAGGGAAACAATAAATCTTCAGATTTGCAGTAAGTTAAAATGCAAGCATTTAAAAAATGCAGACAATGGTTATTGTTGGATATTTTTAGAGAAACCGGCAGCTGCATACGCTGGTTTACCAAAAAAGGCACAAAGTGCTGGAGTAACTCAGCGGGTCAGGCAGCATCTCTGGAGAACATGGTCAAGTTCCAATATATGGCTCTGAGCTTATTTTCAGAAGAGTTGCTTTCTCTTTTGATGCATATGACAGATGTACTTTTAAGGGCGTGTCCCACTTTGGCATTTTTTTTTCGACGACTGATGGCGACTGCCGGTGATTGTCATAGTCGTTGCAGGTCGCCATAAAAACGGCGACTGCACCCCCCTATGGCAATGTCTACGACAATATCTACAACAACCTACCACTTAGTTGACGTCAAGCTACGGCAAGCTATCGACAACCGGCGACCCATTAGGACGTCCACATATGACCAGACCTACGACAACCTACGTTCACCTGCGACAAGCTACTATCTCAAGGTACGACCCTGTTGGTGACAACTGAAGACAACTTAAGACAATTCAGTCGCCAGTACCTGTTGTCGGTTGATGTAGGTAGTTGCCTATGGAATTCACTGAAGTCAGCACCGGGGACAACCTACATCACCTGGCGACAACCAACGTCGCCCTGGCGACAACCTACGACAGCACCTACGTCAGGTGAAGTCAAGCTACTCATTGGCGCCAAGCCAACTGTCGCCGACTGTCGGCGAAAAGTTTAGAACATTTCAACATCCAGCAGCGACCAGAAAAACGCTACGATTTTTTGGGCGACTGAGGAGACCACTCACAACCAACTGTCACCTGTAGTCGCCTAAAAAATCGCCTAAGTGAGACGGGCATTAGTCATATCCCAATGGTCCATCCTGGCAGCCTGGGGAATTTAATCAAAAGCTAAAATTCTTGGAAACACTCAGTAATTTTGTAAGTATTGAGGAGAAAAAACAAGTTAGCTTTTTAGCGATGAGCTGAACTTAAAATATAGTTCATAGATAATAAGAAGTCAGTTTTTTATAAATCTGAAAATAAAACATGCAAAATAATTACTTTAAATATTAAACTTATTTATTTCAGGGAAAAATTAGATAGGTAAAGGGGCTGTCCCACTTGGGCGACCTAATTGGGAGTTTAGAAGAGTTTAGGAGAGTTTAAAAAAATGTTATGTTGAAGGCCTCCTTTGACTATGTAGAAGACCTCCTTTGACTAGCTACGACTAACTTCAGGAAAATTGGACACCGAATAGTGGAGAGTGAAGATGACTTCCTTCGATCTCCTTCGACCTCCCTTCGACCTCCCTTCGACTATGATGAAGACTATCTATGACTACCTTCGACTACTCTCGATTACCTACTACAACCTACTATGACTAAACCTACGAGTAAAAAAAGTATCGATTTTTTCCATGGTGACCTTTTTTTACTCGCGGGCATTTTTCAACATGTTGCAAAATATGTTGTGACCTAGCTGAGGCCTCGAGTACACGGGGACTATTGAGCATGAAGGAGAGTTACAAAGACTTCCTACGACTCGTGTCGACCATGCTGCGAGTTTGAGTCGAGGGTAAACTCGTCAGAACTCGCGGATTAGGTCGCCCAAGTGGGACAGCCCCTTAAGATTAAAAACTAGGTAAATAATGAATTCAAAGCATGTACAAAGAATGGGGACGAAAAGACAATAAAGGAAAATAGGAAATAGAATGAACAGGATTTTAAAATATTTTTAATTAAGATTGTCATTAGCCTTTATTTTAATTTTATACAGCTGATATTATGCAGTTAATTGTGCATGAGCTAAAAATTTGCAAACCATTTGACCCAGGCAGTTTTGTCAGCAGTATTTCATTAGCCTTTATATCTGGAGACTCTACACTATTTTTTCATGATTAATAAATTAATTTGAAACGTTGTTTTTGTCACCATAATAGTCTTAAATCTTGAAGAGAGAAAGAAATTCAGGTTTATTAGGCTGTACGGGAGTAAAAAAAAAAGGAGATAAGATGCATGATTAAAAGAGTATAGATCAAATTGAAAACATAAATTCAGGCAGTAAATATAGCAAGAAATATTTCAGTACTTCAACTAAGCAAGAAGTCAAAAAGAAACAAACAAGTTTGAATTCAAATGTAAAATATTCTGAGTGATTAATTCTTTTCAGGTTTTTAGATATAAGACTAGAAGCAACACCTCTCCCTTAACTTGAATGGCATAGCATATCTAGTGACTTTGATATAAATGATTTGTAAGTTGCAGAAAGATTAGTATAGCTCAGAAACAAAACACCCAGAAAAAGAGACATGATAGTTTTGTGAAACATTATCAGGATATCATTGGACAATGGGACAAGATTAGGAACAGATTAATGTGTTACTCATATTTTAAAAGTGTTTAAAATCAGTAAGTTATTTATGGAAGTTTGAATCTCATATAAAATTGAAATTTCTCAAATGTTTATCAAATGTAGTTTGATATTCTGCAAGCAATCAACAAGTACATGTTTTATTAAAAAAACGACACAAGGTGCTGGAGTAACTCAGCAGGTCAGGAAGATCTCTGGAGAACATGGTTAGGAGATATTTCGGATGGAGTCCTTTCTCTCGACCTGAAATGTCACCTATCCCTATTCTCTAGAGATGCTGCCTCACCTGCCAAGTTATTCCAGCACTTTGTGTTATTTTTGTTTATTAATGAGCATGTGCAGTTCCCTGCTTCTGCATGTTTTATAATGCTTACTAAGCGAGAACAATGGGGTGGGAAGTTGAAAAGAGCCATTTGCCTCACAGGGCAATAATGGGGCACTCAAGAGTCAAGCAAAGAGTTAAGAGTCATATGTAACAGGAACTGAACAATGAAATTCTTACTTGCTGTAGCTTTACAGACCCATTAACACACTAACACAACAAACACAAATACAATAATCCATAATGTTATAAATTAATAATGAGTGATACTGGATACCAGACCATGATAGTGCAAAATCAAAGTAGGTAGTGCAACCAAAAATAAGTCCATAGTAGATGGATGCTGAGGTTGGGTTGCGTTTAGGGTTGTGCAATGTGGTTCAAGAGCTTGATAGTTGCTCAGAAAAAACTGCTCTTGAACCTTGAAAACGCAGTCCACAGGCTCCTGTACCTTGTGATGAGATGGAGAGGGGGTGATCTAGGCAGAAATTTCAAGAGTATGGGATACAGGCAGCAACAGGCCACTAAATGTAGCCTAAAAGAATCGACCAAGAGAATCAGAGAGATTGAAAGTGCAGAGCCGTAGAATTGGAGTAGATTACAAAGGATAATTAATTGAAAAAGATATTAAAGTCGTAGCAGATAATGCAAAGCCTGTCTAACGATTGGAGAAAAGCAATCAACAAATTGTATAGAACATTAAATGATATAAAGCTGTCAGAATATAAAATAAGAAAAATATATGATCAAACTTTAAACTTGCATATCATGTTGAGTGCTGGTCACTGAGACAGACAACATTTATGGCTTAGTGAAAGTTCATGCAGAGCCTCAAAACAGTTCTGAATATTTGACATCAGATTATAAGGGAAGTTAATGAACCTTGTCCTTTACTGTCTTAAAATAAAATGTTGAATGCTATTCTCCTAAGGGACAGTTAAGACAGGTAAATAAAAATAAATAAACATGGGCCTTTATGTTCAATATAATGAAAAACAAGTTAAAACTAATATAAAGTTCTGCACAATGTTCAATGTACAAATAGATCTCCAAGTAAAGTGTGAAAATCCTGAATTCATTTGAGAACGAAATTAATATTACTGCGAGGAAACAATTATTACAGTGAGAAGATTTAATGGTAATTTTAACCTGAGTATTGCGAGCAGTTCTGGTGCCCAATTACAGGAAGGATGTGAAGGCCTTGGAAAGGGTGCAGAGGAGGTTTACCAGAATAATGCCTGGATTGCCTGCAGGGAGAGGTTGGACAAACCTGGATTGTTTTCTCCAAAACATAAGATGTTGCGGGGAGACCTGAGGAAGTATATAAAATTATGAGGCATAGATAGTAAGTATGTTACAAAACTTACCTTCAGCAGGCTGCATTTCTGTCACTGCCCGTGTGCGCGACTTTGGCGCCTTTGAGGGGGGGGCGGGTTTAAAATGCCGTTTTCTCCAGCCTGTTCAAATCGATCTTTGTCGGACTATTTAGTTGCTGAACAAAAATCGCTCCGACATACGTTCTCTGAAGTTTTTTTTAAACTACGCTGAATAATTTAATAGCAGGAGTAAATTTAAAGCGTCTTCTAAAGCCGACAACGGGACGGATTTCACGTACAGGTAGGCCGTTTATTTTTACATATAAACGTGATTCTTAGGATGCCTTTAATCAAAATTTCACGTTACGAAAAGGTGATTTAGGCCCCATACGAACAGGCAGTATTTTTCCTGCCGATATGGGGTTTAAATTCACCGCAAATGCAACGTTCCAAATGTTCTACAAAATCCCACTCGCAAGATGATTTAAATAGCCATTAATTTGCGGGAATTAAACACTACATTTCTTCCATTTGGCCTATAAATTCATGACAATGAGATTTTAAAATCATGTTATATTGTGAATTATTGTATGAATGTTATTTGGACACTTGGGCTATTTAAAAAATGTTAACCTTTTCTTAAGAAATGGATAGATGTACAGATCTAGTAATTGAGTTTTGTAATTAGCTACAATTAGGTAACTAACTAATCATATGCTTTAATTTCAGGTCATCCAAGTAAGATTGTTTCATATTTGTTTCAGAATGCTTCAATCTATAATAACTGAAAAATTTATTCAGTTCTCTTAATTTTTAAGAAACTTATGGGCTTTTGACTGTCCTCGATCACAGCTTTTGAGTTAAGTCAATGGGGAAAGCAATAGGGAACAAGATGCTAATTTCAGAGTGTGAAAATGGCCATAACTTTTTTAATACTGAAGATATGAAAGTGAATTAGGTGTCAAATTAAACTTATTTTTATGCTTTATCTGATGGGATAAATTGCGGACTTGATTTTTAAAATCTCAAAATTTTGTAACATTGCTATTCATAGGGTAAATAATCAGAATCTTTTTACCAGGATGGAAATTTCAAATACCAGTTGACATAGCTTTAAGTTGGGAGGGGTAAAGTATAAAGAAGATATGTGGGGAGATTATTTTTTTTACACAGAGGTTTGTGCGTGCCTGGAAAGCACTGCCAGGGGTTGGTGGTTTAAGCAGATACATTAGTGCCATCTAAAAGACGTGGATAGGCATATGGATGTGCAGGAAATGAAGGAAGATCGGTTAAGATCAGGTAGATAAATCATGGTCTTGGCATTATGTTCAGCACAGACATCGTGGGGCAAAGGGCCTGTTCATGTGTTCTATGAAATAGGTAAACTTGCTTTCTTCTTCTATGAGTGCCTTGTACTTATGAAAGCCAACTAACATATTTCATGCGGCAAGCTTAGCCTCAAAGACATAGGTCCATTGGTGCCTTCCTCTGAAGTGTCCAGAGCCCTGCACAACTAGTTCTGATATATGCCTCAACATTCTGAATAGAGCACATACCAATGAACATCCAGTAAATTAATAGTACTATATTTAATATGTAGTCTTTTCAAAGTTCCTGATTAATTAGACACAAAATGCTGGAGTAACTCGGCGGGTCAGGCAGCATCTCCGGAGAAAAGGAACAGGTGGCGTTTTAGGTCAAGACCCTTCTTCAGCCTGAATCAGACTGAAGACTGATTAATTACTCAGGCCTTAAGATATTGATGAGCAAAGCAGATTATAATTAAGAGAGAGATGGGATATAATACAGGGAAAGACATAATAGTATAGCTTATTACTTAAATGTAAACTATGTGAATCAATAATACACACTGATGAGGAACTTTATTCCTGTTAACAATATAGAGAAGAAATTATGATAAAAAACAAAATTCCAATAGTAAGGAAATCTGAGCAAGAAGATTCCTGAATGAGGCTGCAAACTAGGCAAATCATAAATGCAAAGGGATTTACATTGATTCTATACTATAATTTCACCCTGTTTTCTAAACTGAATAATGCAGCCATTATTTCAATGTATTTTTTTGCCATTAATAATCATTTTCAATGATTTGATACATTTGATACCTCATTTATCTATCAATTTTACTGCATGCAAAATCATGCATTTCACATATATGGATTAACAGAACCTGTTATGTTGAAAATAATTTAAAAAAATTATTGATACAATTTACAATGCTTTTATATGATAAAGAAAATATTTGCTACCGAGGGGTATCTAGGCTGCCAAATTATAATATTTTGCCCAGATTTTCTTCAATATCAGAAAATGTGATCAATCAGCGGGAGTAAGAGTAGACCATACAACCTCTTGAGGTTGCTCTGCCATTCAACAAGATCATAGTGAAGCTTGTTCCTCAAATCTACTCTCCTGTCTGATGATACAGATTAGAGATATCAGTCACACAATGTAGTCCAATGTAATGTGATTTGAAGATATCCAACAGAGCAACAAAACTATAATAATCTATTTTTACTGAGAAACATTAGTTTGGGAGCAAGCTCACCATATTATTTGGCTTAGATGAAAGCGTACAGAAGGGAAAAACAGATATATCAAGACTTAATGGTTAGGTGACATTTAACAGGGATTTTGAAAGGTTAAGTATGCTTTCACTGTCATTTGCTAAGTCAGTGTGTCTTACAGATATTAGTAATTGTGATGTTTACATTCAGTTACCATCATCAAAATATGGTGATGATTAAGCAATAGTTAGTAATGCTCTGTTTTTCGAGATCTCAAATTAGAATGAGAATAGATATTCTCGGTCTTCCTCTCTTGAGATTAAAATCCCTTTGTTTTTATCCATGTTTACAATCACAAACTGAAAACATATTATGTATAATTAGTTCAGTCACTCATGTATGTCTTTCTCCCGCACACACACCCACACAAACTGTGTTTCAAATCTTCTTGATTAAAGCATTTAAGATCTGTCAGAGAATTGCACAACAGAGAAGCAGGTCTTTCGGCCCACTGCATAAACGTCAATCAGCAAGCACCTCACTGCTGGTTTTTCTTCTCATATCCCCATTTTCTCCCCTTGTGTCTCCTACTACCAAACTGAATTGGGGACAACTATCAGTGGTCAATTAATTTGCCAACCAGCCCACCTTTGGCATATAGGATGAAAACAGCCCCTGGGAGAAACCCATGCTGTCGCAGAGGGAATGTGCAAATTCCAGGTTGACAACACCCAAAGTATGATTGAATCCAGGACTCTGGCGCTGCAAAGCATCAGCGCTAATGTCAATGCCTGTGCTAGAACCAAGTGGGACTTCTCTGTGAAAGTCTCAGTGTCCTGCTCTATTATGGGTCCAAGGTGGCAACTTCAAAAATGTTCCAGCAAATAGATTTCCCAGCCTGAGCGCTGGGAGGTCTATGGGAATTCAAACCACAAGGACTAATGGCAGAATGCCAGAATACCACTCTGGTCAAAAATATCAAGTTCATAGTTATGCTAGTGGAATCTTATGGTAGTGGATAAAACTGGTTCTTCCTCATATTTAGCATTGGCAACCAAAAATATTTATTTATGTTGGTTTAAAATAAGCATTTTCTTAAAATGTTTATGTTAGACGGTGTAATAATTGTTTCTACTAAGGATAATATGATTTGCAAAGTGCATCATAAATTAGTTAGTTGCTTTATCTATATACAACGATGATAAAATACTTACATATATTTTCCCATTACGAAGTATTTATATTCAGAATGGGATATAAAATTATAACATAAAGAGTGTTGCAGGTAGTAGGAATCAGTGTATTGGAAAATGTACCTCATACAAGGTTTTTAATATTCAGATAGGTGTAGGATATATAACCATCTCTTCTGAAACAGAAACTCATGCCATTTAGAAGATTCTCTTAGAGAAGGTGAAATGGAAAGAACTTAGAAATTCTGAAAAATATATAACCTTGAAGAGAGAGTGTTGACTATAGTTTCTATTCAAAGTAATGGAAAAATGCATTGGGCCAAATCTTGCTGACTGCGATTGCCAGTTCCAAAGGGAATCATTGGCATCCAGCCATTCAGATGGAATGAAGTCCCAGACTTATGCACACATGCTATGCATCGGGGACTTGGTGATTGACAGATGGTACCGTATCCAGCACTACATTCTGTTGCTTGATTCCACATGGAATCCATTGCTGAGGCCCAGACTTGGTGAGATTCCCAGCATTACGCTGACAATGTGCTTCTCCATTCAATGCCAAATCTGACATCACACTTAGTTTAGCAGAGATTCTAGTGCAAACATTTATGTCACAGAAGAAGAAAAGTTTATTTTTTTGATTATTTGGCTTTTGTTTAACGTTCATAAGTTCTAGGAGCAAAAATAAGACATTCGGCCCATCTTAGTCTACTTTGCCATTCATTCATGGCTGTTCTATCTTTCCCTCTCAACCCCATTCTCCTACCTTCACCCCATAATCCCTGACATCAAGAATCAAGAATCAAGAATCAATATCTTGCCTTAAACACATGCATTGACGGCCTCCACAGCCATTTGTGGCAGAATTCCATAGATACACCATCCACTGGCAATTAAAATGTTTTAATTATGTTTACATATTTCATATGTTTGAAATTGATTTTTTTTTTAGCTTTCCACAGTTATATATGTCTCTCAGAGCTTTGACAGATGTCTTAAAATTAAAAAGGTCTGATCATTAATTGCCTCTAAATCAAGTTTGGAATTTATTGGAGGAGTAATGACTGTATATCAGGTTCTTACTTAATCCCACAGAAAATAGTTTAATACTGTAATGTCTGTAGTTTTACCACTAAAGAGAGTGAAATAATGCATTATTACACTTTGGACTTTATATTATTTCTGTAAATCATCATCAAAGGTTACATATATTATATTTACCTAAATAATGAGAGGATCGTGTCGACCTAATCAAAACATTGTGAAAAATATAATCGTTTTTTTCCAGAAAAGGATAACTGCTGCTCTTGAGAATGCTTTGTTTCAGATCTCATTTATGTTAAATTAATCAAGGATATAATAAGTTTACACAAACTGAACTTTAAAGTATAACTCAATAGCACAGTGCAAGAGAGGAAGTAATCATTCAAACATATAAAATAGAAGTGAAGAACACAATTTAACCAGTTATAAAATTGATGGTAAAATATGGGTTTAATTGTCCTGGAAAGCAAATGATGTTGAGCAATTCACAGAAGGACTAGAAAAGTATTTGGCAGGGAATGACAGAAGAATTAGAAGAGCTTTCATCTTTTGTAACTTTGTATTAAAGTTATTGTAACTTTCAAACTTTGGAACTAATTGGGTGGAAGCTAAGAGCCCTCTCTGAATTTGTAGAAGTAACATTTGATTCTTATGAAGTCATGGGGCATTTAAGGGCTGGCAAAAGTTCATAAAGAAAGTCACACAGCCCTCTTAAACAAAACAGAAAATGCTGGGGATACTTAGATACTGATGAAAGGATTCTGACTTGAAATAGTAATTCTGCTTTTCTCTCCACGGATGCTTCCTGACTTGCTGACAAAGTTTGGCATTTCATGCTTTTATGACAGATTTCCAGCACCTGCCGTTGTTTTGCTGCAAGTCCTCAGAGTATATTATTAATAATAACTATCTAACCCAACCTTCAATTGTGTGCACAAGATATTTTACAACTAGAGCTGGTTGTATCAATTTAAAATATGGTAAAGCAAATTCAAACACATGATTATACAAATTGAAAATATAATGCAGGTCACTCCACATCTGAGAAAAATAAATCAATGACGTGGAACATAGTAAAATACGGCCAGAATGTCTGTGCTGCACATAATGCCGAGATAACTAACCTCAATTGCCCACACATGATCCCTACCCCTCCATTCACAGCATATCCATGTGCAAATCTAAAAACTTCTTAAACATCACTATCATATCTGCTTCCACCACCATCCTTGGCAACACGATGCAGACACCCACCACCCTCTGTGTAAAACAAAGTGCCCCCTCACATGCACCTCTCGCCTTATAGCTATGAGATTTCCACCCTGGAAAAAATAATCTGACTGTCCACCCTATCTATGCCTCTCATAATTTTATAAACTTTTAGCAGTTTTCCCCTCAACCTCTGGCATTCTGGAAAAAAACAATCCAAATTCGTCCAATCTCTGCTTGTAACTAAAACTTCCCAATCCAGGCAGCACCCTGGTAAACCTCTTCATCGTGTGGCGCCCGCAATAGCCGCCTCGCCAGCAGTCAGTCTTGTCCCTTCTCTGTTTTATTATTTGAAGTATGCCTAGAATGTTTGTTTTAATGTCCCTTGATACATTTTATGTGGGGGGGAGGTGGGTGTGATCGGGGAAAACTTTTTCCAGTCACTTACCTTGACGGAGATGCGATTTTTCTCCATGTCACATCTCCGTCCCCCCCCCCCTGCGACCTGCAACGTGGAGTGGTGCAGCCTTTCCTGGAGACTGGCCCAGAGCTTCAAGCCGCGGGTGTGGCGCGGACTTACCACTGCGGAGCCTGGGATCCTTTGCCAAAGATCGCCAGTGTTAGAGCTCCGCGGGGCCTGTGGACTTTAACACCGTGAAGCAGCGGTCTCCGGTAAGAAGCGGCCGACTCGGGAGCTCCATGCCGCAGAGTGTTCCGATCCGTCCCGACGCCGGAGTTTCGATCATCCAGACGAGAGGGCTTGAACAGCGGACTGTCGGCAAAGGCCCTGACCACGGGTGAACAAAGGAGGAAGATGACTGAACGTTATGCCTTCCATCACAGTGAGGAATGTTGATTCCACTGTGGTGGATGTTTATGTTAAACTTTATTTTATGTGCTGTGTGTATTTTTGCTTTTTTGCTTACTATGGCTGTATGTTAACTCAATTTTCACTGTACCTTAATTGGTACATGTGACAATTAAATTGAATCTTGAATCTTGAATCCAAAGTCATCCTTCATGTAAAAGAACAACCAGAACTGCATGCAATACTACAATTACAGCCTAACCAAAGTCTTATAGAGCTGTATCATGACTTCCTGACTCTTACGCTCAATATTGATAAAGATGAGAAAATCATACACCTTGTTTACTACTCTATCTATTTGTGTTGCCGCTTTCAGGGAGCAATAGATCTGAATTCCAAGATCGCTCTGCAGGTCAATGCTGTTAAGGGTCTTGCCATCAACCATATACCTTCCCCTTACAATCAAAATATTTCCGGTGGATAGCATTCATTGGAATTGATATTCAACATTTTTATTTTTTATTTTATCCTGTAAATTTACGTTGGTCTATTAATTTATCCAATTTTACAATTAAAATACAACTTGCGTTATAACTCCAGGATAAGCGCTCAACGAAGAAAACCAAGCCCAAAGCCAAAGTACTACTTAAACTGATTACTCTAAGGACAATAACTAACTCCTTATGCAATAATCCGCTACCTAAATACTAACAAGCACATTAAAAAAAAACTGATCATGTAGGAGCAAGTATATAATTGGGGTTATCAAGTGGGCACCTCGCTTCACTGATATGGGTGGGAGATTGCAACTTGGTCCACCCTGTTTCGACTAATGCAATCAACCCGACACAAATAAATAGATGTAGTGTTTTGTTGGGCTGTGCGCGCCATATGCAAGAAGAAATTCTCTGGTGTTTCATTGAGTTAGGCCCATGACACCTCGGCAAGGCGCAACAGTTAGTGCTGGCATCCCAGAACAAACGCCCTCAATACCAGCACTCACTTTGTATCTTTAAAAGTTTCTTGGAAAAAAGGATTAGAGTCACAGAGTCATACAGCATGGAAACAGATCCTTTGGCTTTGCTCATGCTGACCAAGTTACCCTGTCTCCACTAGTCTCACCTATCTGTGTGTGGCCCATATCCTTCAAAGTCCTGCCCATGTGCCTGTCCACATGTCTTTTAAATGTTGTGCTAGCACCTGCCTCACAGGGCCGGCCTTAGGAGGTGCGGGGCCCAATTGGGAACAATTTTGGTGAGCCCCAGGTTCCCAGCCAAGGTCTGTAGAATCATAGAAATAGAAATAAAGTCTATTATAGACTTTATATCTCTATGGTAGAATGGAATGTAATCAAAATGTGCGCTTAAAAAGTGCCTGCGAGTTAATGGACCAAACAGATCTAAGCTACATTTTAATATAAAATTGCATACATGTAAGCCTACAAGTAACAAACAAAATGTGTAGATCACCTCTGAAAAGTACATAGTTACAATACCACTTGTTTTAGTGACTGAAATGATATTTTTTTTTAATTAACTAAATCCTGGAAAACCAATAACTATTGGCGAAAAATGAGTCAAGGCATTAAATTTTGGGTTTCAGCCCCATCCTACCTTTTGGGCTTCTACCCCATCCTAACATGGGGGGGGGGGGGGGTTTATGTGTGTGTGTATGTGTGTGTGTGTGGGAGGGAAGGAGAGGAGGGAGGGAGAGAAGGGAGGAAGGAGTGAAGGGAGTGAGGGAAGTAGAGAAAGAAGGGAGGGAGGGAAGGAGATAAAGAAGGGAGGGAGGGAAGGAGAGAAGGGAAAATAGAGAGAGGAAGGAGAGAAAGAAGAGAGGGAGGGAAGGAGAAGGGAAAAGAGAGAGGAAGGAGGGAAGGAAGGAGAGAAGGGAGGGAGGGAAGAATGGAAGGGAGGGATAGAAGGGGAAAAGAGAAAGGAGGGAGAGGGCCGGCAGCAGGAGCGGATGCCGGGGTCCGGGCGGACGGGTGTGAGCTGAGGCCGAGGCTTGTAAACGTTGCTCCAACCCCCAGCCCGGCCCTCCCTATATTGTTCACTGCGTCTTCCCGGGGGGAGAGAGGGGTGGAGCCGGGGCTGTGTGCGTGAAGCACGGCGACTGGAGGGGCGGGAGCGCTGCACCGGGACCATAAGGGAACGACCCACCTCCCCCTTCTCCATTCCCCCTCACACCCCCTCCCCGTCTATCCCTTTCTTCCCCCTCCACCCCTCTACTCTCTCTCCACCCTTCTCTCCCCCCTCCACCCGGGGTAGATCTACCCCGAGCCAAGAGTAGATTACTCTTGGTCCAATCAGCTTAAGGCCTGCCTTGCTGCCTCAACTATCTTCTCTGGCAGCTCATTCTATATACTACTACCCTTTGTGTGAAAAAGTTGCCGCTCGGATTACTATCATATCCTTCCCCTCACACCTTAAACCTATGTCCTCTGGTTATTGATTCCCCAACTCTGGGTAAAAGATTCTGTGCATTTACCCTATCTATTCCTCTCAAGATCTTATACACCTTTTTAATATCACCTCTCATCCTCCTGCACTACAAGGAATAAATTCCTAGCCTGCTCAACCTCTCCCGCTAGCTTAGGCCCTTGAATCCTGGCAACATTCTCGTAAATCTTCTCTGCACCCTTTCCACCTTAACAACATCTTTCCTATAACAGGGTTACCAACACTGAATACTATACTCCAACACTTGTTCTTAATGTTAAATGGCTATACCTAGAGCAGTTGACTGAAATTTCTCTATCTGTTCTCAATAAGCAACTTTCATAGCCCTTTTTGAGTTCTTCATTAATATTCATGAAATATATCGCTGAGGTGTTTCTAATATATTTTCATGTCATAGAAAACCAATGAAATGCTGAAACTATTCTCTCATGCATAAGTGTAATAAATGTTTCAAATTGTTACACTTTACATCCATAGAATATACCATCAACTTTAAAGATAATCACAACCATTGCATAAACAACAGATTTGTGAATCTGGTATAGAATCACATAAAAATCTGTGTATATTATAAATAACTTTTGATAACACTCACATTGCCTTTACTATTGTAACAGTTGCATGTTCAACTGAGGAAATCTAATATTTTCCAATAATCCAGATGAGTAGACCAATAAATATAGATAACTTCCTTTTGAAACCATAGGATCATTTCCTGTGTGTTAAATGATTTGCTTAATCTGCATCAGTGATAATGGGTCTGTTCCAGAATCAAATCTGCTGTAGCTACCGTCATGGATTGTGACGTAAGTCATGCTCTTGAGCAGTCAAAGCATTTTATATCTATAATAGCTGATTCACATGACCAAGATCTATTTTTACAGGAAAAGGACCCAGGAGTGTAACAAATCCAGGAGTGATCTGGACTCTCGAGTACATCCGCACTTTAGCTTCTTCAGAGGCAGAGGCAACTAACAACAAGTGAGATATTTAGTAAGCAGCTTTACAGTAAAGCGATTGGTATGACCAGAGTTCAGCTGATATAAATTACATTTGTGCATCATATGAAATAAGGAACGTATGATACTACTTCTTTCAGTTACTTACCATAGTGAGTTTATACAAAATCCACAAACCAGGCTATTATCTACTCAATTTTTTCTTTTCACTATTTGGATAGCAAATGCATCAAAGGATATAAGGTCAGTGCAGGAAAGTAGTGCTGAAGTAAGAATTCAGCCCTTGTCCTAATGAGCGGCTAAAAAGGCACAAAGGACTATGCTCCCATGATCTTATGTTTCCATAGTCACCCCTTGGAATGGATTGAACTGTTACCACAGATTCCATATTCTGATTCTACAGATAACCAAAGCAGTGCAATCCATATGTGCCAACAGGACATCAGATCCAGAGACCCTGTCCCTGGTAGCCCAAAGCAGCAGCTTTAGCTGTCAGATCTTTGTCTGAGAAAACAATCTGCTTTCCCAGGTATTGAGGAAGGAACTGCAGATGCTGGTTTATACCAAAGATAGACACAAACTGCCAGAGTAACTCAACGTTATTCTGCTTTCCTAGGTGTTTCTCATTATCATAGACACCATCCTATGACTGAATATGGTATTTTTTTATGGGACAATATAAATAGTTTGCATATTATTTCAGTCTCTGAGACAACTTCAAATTATTATTTAAACGGATTTCATTCAAAATCCAACATAGACCTGTCCTGAACAAATCCAAATGCATGCATATCTATCTACATATTTACACCCAATACATATATACATATGTATTTTATAGATAGATAGACACAAAATACTGGAGTAACTCAGTGGGTCAGGCTTTCCCATACCTCTAGTTTCCCCCTCCCTGATTCCAAGTCTGATGAAGGGTCTTGACCCGAAACATCACCTATTCCTTTTCTCCTGAAATGCTTCCAGACCCGCTGAGTGTCCCTCTTCCGTGTAAGCCAACATCTGCAGTTCCATCCGACATATTTATTTTTATATCTCTGTGTGCCATAATGCAATTGGCTCAGCTGAGATTTGAGAACAATGATAACTTGTCATCCTCATTTCATCTGGCCTATAGATGATCCTGAGTCCGGGGCATATGTGATAGATACTTTGCACTGAACATAGGACATAAAACAGTAATAGCACCAAAACGGGCCCTTTGGCCCACAATGTATGTGCCAAACAAGAGAATTAATACTTCACTTGAAAGGATTGTTCAGGTACTTGTATGGTAGGAATGGACCTATACCTATACTGACTGTGTCCCATCCAAGAGTGAAACAGTCCTTTTCAGGTTAAGCAATGATTCATTTGCACTACTTCCAAACTAGTGCATTGCATCCAGTGCTCACAACATAGTCTCCTTTACACTGAAGAAACCAAACACAGTTTGGGTGACAGATTTGTGGGGAATCACCATTCAATTCACAGGGATGACTCTCAACTTCCAGTTGCCCTTCACCTTAATTCTCCATTCCACTTGCTCTCAGAGAGAGTCACAGAGTTGTATGGCACAGAAACAGGTCATTCAGCCCAACTCGTTCATGCCAACAAGTTGCCTGGCTGAGCTAGTTCCATTGCCTGCATTTGGCCCCTATCCTAAACCTTGCCTATCCATGTATATGTCTAAATGTCATTTAAATGTTGTAATTGTCCCTGCTTGTACCCCAGATCTATCCACCTGTGGCCTTCTGCACTGTTCCCTACAGGGCCTCATGTGAGCTTGAGGAACAACACCACATCTTCTGTCTAGACATATTGCAGTAGGCGAGACTCAATATCGAATAAAACAATTTCAGAAAACGTGCTTTTTTATTTATAGTGGACTGTGACACATAAACTAAAGTTTTCAATTCATAATTTTCTCTCTCCCTCTCTCTTTCTCCATCAGATGTATTCTTTTCCATCCTCCTCCAGCCTCTAAGCAACTTAAAACAACCCTGTTTTCCCAGTCTTAATGAAGCCTTCACAAATCTAAAGTGTTAGCTATTTTACTTTTCCACAAGTGTTCACAGCCTTTTTTTTTACTTCAGGCATCTGCAGTTTTCGGATTTTCATAGTGGAAAATTGCCCACTATGTCAACATAGGACAGGATAAATTAATACAAAGGACAGGATAAATTAATTCTAGCCATTTTCCACCTCATTAGTCCATTCACAATTATCAGCAGAGTAATGGAAGGTGTTGTTGAATATGCTATTTAGCAGTACTTGGTCACAAATAGCTCAATCACTTCTGTTCAGTTAAAATTCAGTCAGGATCATTTGACTCCAGTCTAAACTTGAGCTAAAAAGTCATCACTTTTTCAATGATTGGAAGTCGGTTGTGCGCTAATGGTCTCCCACAAAAGGAGTCTGACATGGTGAGCTACAGATTCTTTAGTTGAAGGTTGGTGGGGACGCCACACGATGGTTGCCTCGCCAACGGTCTGTCTTCATCGTTTTCATTCTTTGTGTTTTTAGTTTGTTGTAAAATGTATGTTTTAGCTTATCTTTAATTTTTGTATTTGTGGGGGTGATGGGGGGTGTGGGGGAATCTTTTTAAAATCTCTTTGCTCGACGGAGGTGCGACTTTTTCCGCGTCGTATCTCCCACCGCACTGCGGCCAAAAATCGTGGGGTTGGCGCCTCCTGTTTGGGATCTCTAGAGCTCCAAACCGTGGACTTTAACATCTCGGAGCGGGTGATCCCTTTGCCAGGGGTCGGTCCAACGGCGGGAGCCTGTGGACTTTAACATCTCGGAGACCGACTTCGGGGACTCCAAGCCGCAGGAGTTTCTAGTGTCCCGATGCGGGAGCTTAGACGGTATCCAGCTGCCAATGGTTCGAAAGGAGGAAAGAAGATAAATCTTTATTGCCATCCATCACAGTGGGGAATGTGGAGGTGCTGCTGTGGTAGATGTTTAAGTCAGATGTTTATGTAGTTGTGTGTCTTGTTGTTTTTTTGGTATGACTGTATGACAAACCAAATTACTTGTATCTTGCAAAATATACTTGGCTAATAAATTACAATTATGATTATTATGATGATTATCATAGATTGTTAATGTCACCTGACATTCCATGAGAGGAATAAATCGGGTAGATGCACATAATCTCTTGCCCAGAACCGGCACGTCTTTGGAATGTGGGAAACTGGAGCTCCCAGAGTAAACCTACGCGGTCACTGGGAGAACATACAAACTCTGTACAGACAACACCCCGTAGTCAGGATTGAACCCAGGTCTCTGCCACTGTAAGGTAGCAACTCTACTGCTGTGCCACTCTGCCACATTTTGTTAATGAGCTCTATCATTAACACAGTTTTGATGAAATATATTAAAAATAAAGAAGCTAATTTTTGACATTATCATTTTTCCCGAGCATTTAGAATCTGCTGCCAGGGTACCATTTCTGCAGGAGCAGGTGACATCACAGTAGCTTTCAATGACCAAATGGGTCATCTGGATTTGCTGCAAAATTGTGGACTGTATTGCAAAATCTTCAAAAACACTTTACATAAACAGATGGTCAGAAGCAATCTTCGCAACTTTAAAATGGTTAACAGTGATAAAGTGGACATATATTAAATAATTACTTTCCATCAGCATTGAGTTTAGCTGCCTAGTCTAACCGGAAGACTAATACTGAATCAAGAACTTGGATTCACCAAAATTCACTTAAGTGAACCAACTGGCATTGATTAATTGATTAAAAGATACAGCATGAAAATGGGCCGTCTGGACTACCGAGTCTGCACCACCCATCGATCACCCATTCACACTACTTCTATGCTTTCCCACTTTGCATTCACTCCCTACGGACCAGGGACAATTTACGGAGGCCAATTATTCTACAAACCCACGTGTCTTTGGAAACCGGAGCAGTCACAGGGAGATTGTGCAAACTCCACTCCACAGCCAGCACCTGATATCAGGGTCAAACCCAGGCCTCTGGTGCTGTGCGGCAGCGGCTCTGCCAGCTATGCCACTGTGCCGGAATTAATAGAACAATTGTAATAAAGATTCCACAGAACCAGTTGGTTTCTATCCTTGGGTATTAAAATATGTGACTATATTTCTGATGCCTTGATTTTAATCTGCCACAGATTTTTTAATTCTGAAATGTACTTTAGATAGGAAAATTGCTAATGTTGTCGCTGTGTTATGTAGGGGACGTGGGCCAGAGGATTCAGAATCCAGAACTTTATAGATTACTTAGCTCTGTTCTTGGAATAGATGTATAATTCAGAGTAAAGTGACTATCTTGAAAGATTTCACGATCAAAGAGGCTCTTGATCAAAGGATTTGCTGGGAATTGCTCTTGCCTGATAAGGAAATGCAAAATAAAGTGTGGGTATGGAAATCTGAAATAGTATCAGAAAATCTGGAAATACTCAGCAGGTCAGGCAGTATCTACGCAGAGAGAAAAAAAACATAATTGACATTTCAGGTTAATTACTTTTCATCTGATGAAAGGTCTTTGAAACTAAAACATTAACTCTGTTTCCCTCTCCACAGAAGCTGTTGGAAATTTACAGAATTGGTGAAGGGAATATTTATGGGTATTACTCGTATGAGCTTTCAGAACACGTTTTGATAAACGGTATCATAAAACAAAGTTTTTGGAATTGAAGTAAGCTGTTAACAAAATGATTAAGTATTAAGAGAAAGAAAGATTCAACTTAATGTAAAGCTACTCAAATTGAAGACTGAAGAATGATCTGCAAAACTCTCTGCTCTATTGTCAAATATTCACAATGGTCTTAACCATCTGGATGGTAGGAAGGAAAACGACATATATTTACCAATGGCACAAAGATAGATGGCATTGTCTACAGTATAGATGGAAGCATTAAATTACAAATCAATGTCAATAGATTAAAGCAAATGGGCAAAACAGTGGCAAATGGATTTCGATGAAATCGTTCACTTTAGACCTAAAAAGGATAGAATGGAATATGTTATAAATACTGAAAAGCTGGAAACTGCAGGTGCTAAGTGAATTTTTTTTCTGGGATAGAAAAGAAAACTGAAATTAGAGGGGAAGTGAGCATTATAATCCACTTTCGTCAAATGCACTGGTAAACACTATGATGTTGCACAATTTATGCTACTGACCCAGAGGATGCAAATCCAGGTTTGGCTCTAAAAATCCTTAAACATATCATTGACGGATGTGGACAAAAATGCTGGAAACTCAGCGGGTGAGGCAGCATCTATGGAGCGAAGGAAATAGGTAACGTTTCGGGCTGAAACCCTTTTTCAGCCTGATGTGTGGGTGGGGGGGGGGGGGGGGGGGGGGGGGGGCGGGAAGAAGAAAGGAAGAGGAGGAGCCAGAGGGCTGAGGGAGAGCTGAGAAGGGGAGGAGACAATTGGGACTATCTGTCAACGCTGGGGTACAAACTGCCCAAGCGAAATATGAGGTGCCGGCTCCTCCAATCACCGGCGGTCCTCACTCTGGCCGTGTAGGGAGGCCCAGGACAGAAAGGTTGGATTCGGAATGGGAGGGGGAGTTGGTGCTGAGCCACCGGAAGATCAGGTTGGTTATTACGAACCGAGCGGAGGTGTTCGGCGAAGCAATCGCCAAGCCTATGCTTGGTCTCACCGATGTAGAGCAGCTGACATCTAGAGCAGTGGATGCAATAGATGAGTTTGGAGGAGGTGCAGGCGAACCTCTGTTGCACCTGGAACGACTGCTTGGGTCCTTGAATGGAGTCAAGGGGGGAGATAAAGCGACAAGGGTTTTCCTGAAGGGAAAGTGCCCGGAGAGAGGGTAAGGGACAAATTGACCAGGGAGTTACGGAGGGAACGGTCTCTGCACAGACAGGGGAGGCCGTGGTGGGGTCATGTTGGAGGTGGCAAAAATGACGGAGCGGCTGGTAGCTAGGGTCTCTGCCCTTGTTACGAGTGGGGGGATGGGGAGAGCGAGCAGTGTCATGGGGTATCGCCCTCATCTATGGTAGGAGAAACCGCCTCATGTGCCTTACAGGAAGCAGGGTGGGAAGAAGTGTAGTCCAGACAGCTATGGGAGTCAGTAGGTTTTTTAGTGGATGTCCGGTCACGCGACGGAGATCGGAAATGGTCCAGGTGTATTTGAGTGCCGGATGGGAGTTTAGTGGTGAAATGGATGAAGTCTGTGTGGGTGCAGGAGGTAGCATCAATGCAGTCATCGATGTAGCGGAGGTAGAGGTCGGGGATGGGGCCCTGGTACGTCTTGAACAAGGATTGTTCGACGTACCCTACAAAGAGGCAGGCATAGCTAGGGCCCATGCGCGTGCCCTTAGCTACGCCTTGTATTTGGAGGAAATGGGAGGAGTCAAACGAAAAATGATTAAGGGTAAGGACCAGCTCCGCTAGGCGGAGGAGAGTATCTGTATCATTAACGAATGTTGGCTTTTACGTTATAACTGGAATTGAAGAGCAGAATTTTGAGATATCTGATCAGTCACAAATAAAGTATGTGTTAGAGTCATAGTGTCATGCAGTATAGAAACAGATTAGGCACAACTTGTCCATTCCGACTAAAATGTAACATCCAAGCCTGTCCCATTTGCCCGCACCTCACCCACCCATGCATCGGGCACAAAGGGAAAGTGAAAATAGATTTACATGATTCTATAAAAAGACACAAAGTGCTGGAGTAACTCAGCGGATCTGTTACTCCAGCACTTTATATTTTTTTTGTATAAACCAGCATCTGCTGTACCTTGTATTAACCTGATTTCAGAGGCGGTAGAGTTTATTTTAGTTCAGAGTTTAGTTTAGAGATACAGCGATCCCCACACATTTACTCTTTCGTACACACACAATGGACAATTTACATTTATACCAAGCCAATTAACCTACAAACCTGTACGTCTTTGGAGTGTGGGAGAAAACGGAGATCCTGGAGAAAACCCACGCGGGTCACGGAGAGAATGTACAAACTCGTAACTCGAACCCGGGTCTCTGGCGCTGTAAGGCAGCAACACTTCTGCTGCGCCACCGTGCCATCCATAAAATCAAATAATGAGGAGAAATAGTAAAAAAATGTTGTAATCAACTGAAATTTAGCAGAGTGGTTTAATTGAAGTTTTCAAGTTATCATTGAAAACACATTTAATATCTATAATAACTACAATAGGAAATTATAGACCGCAACAGATCATCCGCAGATGCTATCTCACAGGCTCTCCATTGCTCTGGACCAGTTTGTTCAATAGGAACAGATACGTCAGGCTGCTGTTCATCGACTACAGCTCAACATCCAGCAACATCCACAAACTCATCACCAAGCACCAAGACCTGGGCCTCTGTACCTCCCTTTGCAACTGGATCCTTGTCTTCCTCATTGGCAGACCTTAATCAGTGCAGATCGGTTACAACGTCTCCTCCTCACTGACCATCAACACAAGTGGTCAAGAAGGCTTTCGGCACACTGGCCTACATAAGTCAGTGTATTGAGGATAGAAGTTGGGAGGTCATGTTACAGGTGTACAAGACGTTGGTGAGGCCACATTTAGAGTATTGTGTTCAGTTTTGGTCACCCAGTTATAGGAAAGATGTGAAGCTGGAAAGGACAAAGGACATTTATTGTCACATACACCAGTTGGTGTAGTGAAATTTGTCTTGCCATGCAGCACACAGATAAAGATGAGACACAACACTAAAGAATTAACAATAAACATAAAAACATCCCCCCACAATGGTTCCCACTGTGGGGGAAGGAACAAAGTCCAGTCCCCTCCCCGTGTCCACCCATAGTCGGGCCTATTGAGGCCTCCGCAGTCGCCGCTACGGCGGCCCGATGTTTTAGGCCTTCTCGCCGGGTGATGGTGCTCCGGCGTCAGTAGACCCTCTCAGCGACTTGGGACACCTGGAACTGCCGCTTCCTTACCGGAGTCCGTGGCTTCCGAAGCCGACAAGGCGGCGCCGGATGGAGCTCCACCCCTGGCGATCTCGCCGAGAGATCCCAGGGTCCCGATGTTAAGTTCAGCGCCGCCGCCCGCAGCTGGCCGCCCCGCAGTCCCGCAGCTCCGCGATGTTCACCGACCTGCGGTCTCAGCATTCCGGAGCTCCAGCGCAGCGACCCAGGCAAGGCATCGCCCGCAACGCTCCGCGATGGCGCTCCAGCGCTGCGCCGCCTCCGAAGCCGAGGTTCTGGGTGGTCCCCTCAGGAAACGCCGCTCCAGGCCCGCTGGTAGGCCGCGAGGACGGGTCGAAGGTGCAGCCCGGAGAAAAGCTGCTTCTCCGACCATGTAGGGACCAGGAAAAGCAGTTTCCCCCACCACCACCACCAACCCCACATAAAAAAGAATACACTCCAAAACAAAACAATAAAACTCACTCAAATAAAAGAAAGACGTTAAAAGACAGACAGCTGCAGGCTGGGCAGCCATACCAACTGGACGGCGCCCCCTAGAGTGCAGGGAAAATTGACGAGGATGTTGCCAGGACTCGAAGGCCTGCGATCTCGGTAGAGGTTAAGCAGGCTAGGACTTTATTTCTCGGAGTGAAGAAGGATGAGGGGTGATCTTATAGAGTTGTATAAGATCATGAGAGGAATAGAACAGGTAAATGTTCTATTCCCAGAGAAGGGAAATCAAGAACCAGAGGACATAGGTATAAGGTGAGGGGGGAAAGATTTAATAGGAACCTGAGGGGCAACATTTTTACACAAAGGGTGGTAGGTATATGGAACGAGCTGCTAGAGGAGGTAGTTGAGCCAGGTACCATCACAACATTTTAAACATATTTGGACAGATACATGGATAGGATAGGCTTAGAGTGATATGGGCCAAATACAGGCAGGTATTGGGACATTGTAGATGGGGCATTTTGGTCGGTGTGGGCAAGTTGGGCTAACGGGCCTGTTTCCATGCTACATGACTCTATGGCTCACCTCTGTGCACCTCTGCTAAGCACAGCTTTAATCTATTGTCCAAATCATGGCTGGTGATGAGGCAGTGTACAGAAGAGGGGAAGAACACCTGACTGTGTGGTGCCGTAACAATGTCATCTTGCTCAACCTTATCAAAACCAAGAAACTAATCACGAACCAGAAAGGGGAAGTCGAGACAATATATTCAAATATGTATTGGTCGGTCAGGAGTGGAGAGAGTTTGCAGCTACAATCTTGGGTGTTTATTCTTGGATAACCTGTGCTGAGACCAGCCCATAGATGTTTCTACTTTCATAGAAGCTTGAAGAGATTCAACATGTCAACGAACCAACCTTTGCAGATGCTAGGGTACACAAAATGCTGGAGAAACTCAGCGGGTGCAGCAGCATCTATGGAGCGAAGGATAGGCAACGTTTTGGGCCAAAACCCTTCTTCAGACTGCTACACAAAATGCTGGAGAAACCAGTTCTATGTAGGCAACGTTTCGGGCCAAAACCCTTTCTTCAGACTTTGCAGATGCTATGTGGAAAACATCCTGACTGGTTACATCATGGCCTGATATGGTGATTCCAAAACACCGGATGCACAGAGGTAGGCCAACCCTGTGGATGCAGTACCATCATATCAGAGGGTATCTCTGTGAAGAATAAAGGTATAAATAGGGATACTGAGAATTTATGATCAGCCATTATATAAAATTGTGTATTTTCAATTATAGTGCACAAATATTGGCTCGAAAATGGGCCTGAATGGCCTATCCTATAAAAGTTTTACTATATTTCATATGTTTCTATATTCATTATACAAAATTAGAGACACAAGTATTAACAGGTATATTGCTAATATTATAAGAGTATTATTAGTGGATCTATATTCTTAATATAAAATATATAACCTTGAAATTTATAATTAAGAACAATACAAATAATATTAATAGTATGCAATTGATCCTTCCAATCATATTTTTACTACAAAATAATGTTCTACATAATAAATAAATTAAAAAAAAAAAAAAAAAACATGAAATATCTCTGTGAAGTTGGCATCTATCGTCAAAGATCCCCATTGTCCGGATCCTCATTGCCCTCTATTCACTGCTACCATTGAGCAGAAAGTGCAGAGGCCCAAAGTTCCACACCACCAGGTTTAGGAACAACTGCTTTCCTACAACTATCAGGTTCTTGAACTGACATACACAACCCTAATCCAGCCTCAGCAATGGAACACTACAGACCACCTTTTGCACTACCATTGACTTGTTTTCTAATTGTGTTTTGCACTTATGTTTTTGAAGTCTTTTTTTTCAGTCGTGTAACTTATGTATTATTTGCGAGTTGCGCTTTCTAAGTTTGTGTATCTGTAATGCTGCTGCCCAGCAAGATTGTCATTGTGCCTGTGCCTCACTGCAATGGTGTGTATGACATTAAACTGGACTTGAACTGATAGCACAAATAGAAGCTATTTCAAGGAAGTCCCGTGCAAGGAGACATCATCTCAAAAATGGTCAAGGAGGAACTGCAGATGCTGGAAAATCGACGGTAGACAAAAGTGCTGGAGAAACTCAGCGGATGTGGCACCATCTATGGAGCCAAGGAAATAGGCAACGTTTCGGGCCGAAACCCTTCTTCAGACGAACGTTGCCTGTTTCCTTCACTCCACAGATGCTGCCGCACCCGCTGAGTTTCTCCAGCACTTTTGTCTACCATCTAAAAAATGTTAACAGGTCTTTCAGACGTCAAGTTAGGAAACCTATCTACACTTGAAAGGAGCATTTTTTTAACTTTTAAGCGAGTAATATATAATACTTGGCATACTGTGAATTTTAAATCACATTGACAGATTTTTGTTAAGAACCCTATTGAGAGAAGGGGAAAGGGGTTCTATATTTGTCCCAATAGAAATAGTTTATCTCTGTATCTTTGGTGAGAGTAACTTAATTAATACATCAAATAATAATACTTAAAATGTATTTGAGTAAAATGATTCTGTATTTTGGGGGAAGGGAGTGGTGAGGATGCGTGTCTTCATTTAATGTACTTTGATACCAGTCACATTTCCTCAGGACATTTCTGGCTGTTGATGTCTTCACTGAAATTTGAGATCCTTTTCTCCTGGTGCTTGGAAATAGATTCACTCTGCTGGCTGATTGGGTTATATATGTTGTGGAAAAGAACAATGAGCTGATGTTACCCAACAAAAAATGTAATCACTTTAAGCACCACCGCGCTAAAACGAAAGTTTCATGCAGTTTCAAACAAAAATATAGCAAAGTAAAAGGCGCTGACATTCGCAAATGTTAGAATCCACTTTGTTCTTTGCCGAGCCCTTTTGGGAAAAGGTCATAATTTAGAATTTTTGCAGTTGATAAATGATATTTGTGTTTGTGTTCACACGCACCGATTGATTTGTTATAGCGAGAATGTTGTTTCCATAATAACATGTAGTGCCGTTAGCTATTAGGTAAACAGAAGACTAGCTGTTATCCAGCTGGGAAGCAAACTGAAACAGATAGCACCTCTTTATGGGCAATAAAATGTCAAAG